>NKZP01001380.1:0-22953 GCA_002370765.1 Metschnikowia similis
TACCCTTCTAGAGAGTGTTCAGGCTACCGGCAGAGACTTTGTTAAAGTTTGTACTGAAATTGCGGGCAATGAAAGTACAGATGAAAACTTGGCCCACTATGAGCACACACTCTCTGGCATGATGGAGGATATGGAGACCATGGAATACATGGACTACAGTGCAAAAGAGAGTATTGGAAAGATCGAAGCAGGTTTTGGCATGAGCTTGACTAACGTGATCGAGGGTCACAATGACGCCTACGCCTTTAAAGAAAGGTACCTGCAACAGTTCCACAACGTGTGGATGAAAGCACTCCGCCGGCGTCCATTATCTACAACAGAATTGGACGAGTTGATCGGATGCCTCAGTCTGGAAAACCAGAACAGCTTCTCGGATGAATGTCATCACTTGAGGGCTCATGAAGTATCTGTTCAAAAGTTGAAGCGCATCAAGGCTCTCCACCATACAGTGAGCCGAGCGCGCGCTGACTTGCAACTGACTATTGAGAAGGTGACACTGCGATTCGCAACACATGTATACGACTCCCACGGAGTGAAGCGGAATGATGAAAGATAAGAAACCAAAAATAAAGATAAATGAAAAAAAAAAGAGAAAATGAAAAAAGAGTGGTTTCAATGGCTTGTCACAGGCGAGTGGAATACTGTGGCTACATACTAACTGATAATGCAGAGAAAAAGTGTGGAATTTTGGAAATGGCAAAACTTCTTTGGCGAGGTTGGATGGTATTCCTGCGTTGCTTTGCGGTAATGAACTCCATTGCTAGCCTTTGGATGAGTGGATGCTGAAATGAACCCTTGGAGGTGGGATTATGAATGCATCTTAGGAGAATTGGCGACCATAACGGGATTGTGAAACATTGCAACACAGGAACATCTAGGACCAAACCAAAGCGGAAGTGCCTTTCCAGAAATTCATCGCTTTGAATCTAAAATATCAGGGTGTATGGAACCATAAGTATGACAAGAGCGTGTGACGGACATTGGATGCGACTCGATCCAAAATAATGTGTTTGTTTTTAATGTTAAGAAAAGAAAATTGGTGTAGGGTGTAGCGTATATGCTTATTGAGGCAATGAAAGTACGTAGACGTAAACCTTAGAACTCACACTGTCCGGACATCTCCTACACATTCAAGCGGCACTCATAAGACCTCTCTCCCTACAAAAACATTTCATCTGGTGGTCCTTATCTAACGAATTCTTTTGTAAGTCCATCGTCGTGAGCGCTATCATCCTACGTAGTTGCTGGAATATGCAGAAGTCTGAATCTTGCACAAGTAGTGCTAATTACACCCACAACTCTTGTCCGGTTTCTTCGACCGTATGAGCAGATATAAATATGTCTTTTCGAATTTCGTGCTATTCAGATACCTTTCTTAAAACACACGCGGTGAATAAACGCCTTTCGCAAGGAAATGCGGCTTTATTCAATTTGGTTGCACGGAACTAGCTGTCTTTTAGCACACAGGAAACCGCCCCGAGTTGAAAACCTGCTTCTGCTATGCGCTACTTCCGTGAACAACTGTATATGAAGGGATAATAATCAATTATTAACCACGACAAAGCTACATAATTTAAAAGGCATGGATTAGTATTTAGAATGTATTCGAATTAAGTAAGCCGCTGACTCTTGGTACATCATCTAATGAGAGGAACGCTGATAAGATACCAGTTCTTCCAGCATTACTGCACTACGATACTACTGCACTTTTATAGTATAGTGTGATATACCAAACTATACTACACTACTACACTACTACACTACTACACTACTACACTACTACACTACTACACTACACTACAACACTATACTTTACTACTACACTATACTACTCTATTCTACTTCTCTACTACACTATACTACTCTATTCTACTTCTCTATTCCACTATGTCAGGTCCATGGGCAGGATGAGAATCACAGCTAACAAGCTATTCAGAGACGAACTCAGAAAAGTGAAGACCCTCTGTGGTGCATTGCCCATACGTATCTATACTTTATGAGATTAGGTGCTACAGCCTGTCCAGGTTGGACCTCTCTGGTTTGCGTCAAAGAAGTCTCGAGCTAGTTGCACTTTCAAGTGCTGCTAACATACAACGGTCGAATTAGTACACCATAGAGGTCACGCACTACCTTCTCGTCTAAAACTTTAAGCGATAGTCCCGGCAGTGGCGTGTATATGGTTTATACGATGACTGAAGTGAGTAGATCCGACGGGAAAACTAGAAGCATGATTTTTTGAGTTTCCATATCTTAGAAAGGGCCTAAAATACCGTATGGGTTTGCAAATGAATAGTGATCAACTTTCCGTCTATTTAGTAACCAGAACTTCTCTAGTTTGGGATTCCTAATGACTACCTCTACTGAGATCTTGAGGGCTGCACTTAGCACTGATCCGGCTGATTGCCCAAAGTCCCGGGTAAAATCTCTCAAACACCCTACCGGAGACCCAAATGTTGGATCCTGGGCTAATTGAGCAGCTCAGCGTCAGGCTTTGTGTGAACAACCTACAACATAGAAAACAATCGGGCCAGCACTGGGGAATCAGGGTTAAAGCAGAGAGTTTCGATGAACATTCCGTCCTCTTTTTATTAGCATTTGTTCTCCTGCGGAGAGTTATTCTACCGACACCACTCGGCAGCCAATTTCCAAACCACTGGTAACTATTTCTATCCTCAAGTCTTCTAAGGTGTCACTTTTTGAAAGATTGTTAACAAGAACTCACTATATTCGTGGCCTAGGACTCTCTTTCACAACGTCATCTCAGGTGCCCCACGTCAGACACAGCAGCCTTACTGTAAGCCCTATCAATTGACGTACACAGGAAGATCTCTGGAGAAGCCTTGACCTATGCGCAGGCCAATGTGAAAGGTAGTCAAGTCTTTGAGCAAGTGAAGTCACTTACTCTGTGGCCAACCTGAAGTGAATCTCCAGCATTGTGTTGAAGGTGTAGCAGATATAACGAGGGATCACGGTGTTTTAGAATAGGTAATCGACCGGTTCTTGAGACAAGAGATTCACTTAATCAAGTACTTTCTCCGCCCAAATTCCCAATACGCTCGGGAATTAAAGCGATTCAGGTTCAGGACCACAAATCAAGACGATTTAAGTCTGGGGTATCGCAATTCTAACTTCTAAACAATACATGGGGTATGAATACTTATGTTAGATCCACCATGGCTAGTGGGCCAGCCATGAGTCCACAATCGGGAGTTTACAAGGCGCAATCCTCAGATGCCCTTGCCATCAGCAATAGCTCAATCGGCATCTCTTTGTTTTCTTTTGGCCCCATACACTAGTATCTAGTAATTTCCACGACCAAGTACTTCTCGGCCGTAAAGACTTAAACCGTTGGGAAATTATTCACAACATAAGAGGCCAAACGCCGTGAGACGACCTTGGCTGATTTTCCTACCCAAATGTGGATGATTCCATTTCTAGGTACCGTGAACCCATGAATCTCATTCAAGATTTGACTTCATCAAAAAACTTACAACTTTGCCTGCTGAATACTAAATATACCTGTGGCTTCAGCAACGGACCGCCAATTTTGCAATACGCAGCACCTCCTATTCTCTAGCTCATGGCTTTCAACATTAAGGGGCGGAAAAACAAAACTAATTTTGGTTTCTTTAAAATCTTTCTCCAACCCTTAGGTGATGCCCGAAACCCTCAAAGTCACGTGACAGAAACCCGATTTTCTAGGCTTTCTGAAGTTTTGATTGGCAGGAACAGAAATATAAGGGCAATACACACCGGACCTTTTCTCCGCAAAGTATTTATTACTATAGAGCTGCAACCGGTGTCAGGAGTTTCTAGCAGGTACAGGTACCTTTAGGAAGTGTGGTGCATGGCGGAACCTTGACCAAGTAGGAGCCGAGGTACTCCGCTTAAGCGTTTTGAGACCTGTCCATACAATTTGGACCCTAGTATGATCCCTGTGGAGGTCCAAGGGTCTAGGCAGGGTACACAAAACTTCCGACCGCACTCAAGGCCGGCCGGTAAGACAACTTACCTATTCCCATATAGTGAAATGGACTAAACATAAGTTGCAACACTTTTATAACAATGCTAGTGTATCCAACATGATTGGTAGGCGCAACTAATCAAATTCCACATGGAAGGAAACTTTTAGCTGGTTATTGTCCATTTTGTACTCTTTGACCTTTGCACAATACTCCTGCGCTTTTGCCTTTTGAAATTGAATATGCGGTACTCCTGCACATACGAATTTGACCAGACCCGGATTCATCCGCCAAAGATTAGTCAATTTAATCTTGAAGAAGTGCAACTTCAAAGTTTTACCCTGTTTCTTCATTTGGGCTTGAAAAGAATGTTTTGTGCGTCATGATGAACCACCTTTGCCCTCTGTGGCAAGCCGTGGTGCGCAAACTGGCAATTTCGCAGCCACCAGGTTTGCGACCTCGAAAATTGTCTCTGTGGCCCGTTTGCATAGAGAGTTTTTCTCTTTCAGATGTGGCCGCGGTTCGCCATCTGCGACTTTCTGTCCAATTGTAACTCCTTTTTGAGACTCCCTACCACCTCTTCTTTGATTCGCCTTCCCTAAGAACATCGAATCAAATCCAACCGATCTACGAATCCAGCATTTCTCTGTGTTCCTACTCCCGTTCGTGACTGTGCCCTTATTCTCGCCATGAACAGCCTTGACCAAATCTTGCGTGGACTGGAAATTCCAGACTTTGAATGCTCCAGTTCTGGATATGAAACCACTATATTTACCCCGTTGAATCGATCCGCCTATTTTTACCCCAATCAGTTGACTTATCTGGCAACTAGCCTGGTGCTTCCAAATTATGTTAGCCTCAGTGACCCCAAAAGTGCTGTGACCCTCTCTGTGCTTTCACGAGAGCTTTGCGCTAAACTATGGGGTCACCTCAAGATTAAAAGGACCAACTATGAACAGTTTGGTGAGGAATGCTTCCTGGAAAACCTAATTGACAGCCTTGATGCCCATGAAGTTTGTGCCAATACACAAAGACCGTTGGAGAGATATTGCGAGGAGGAACTATGCCCCATGGTGATTTACCAGGACGTTGTGTCTGAAGAACCTCCCATGGACTCGCATTTATACTCGATGGAACGAGTGGAGACTACACCCCAGTCTTCCGCTGCTAAGAACAGGAGGTGGTCTTTGCGGGGCAAGCTTAGACCTGCCTTCTCTAAGAGCCAGCTGAAGTTTAGTGCTCAAGACACTTGCGCAAAAAGACGCGAAAAGAAGATCCGCAAACTGGTCAAAGAATACTGCAAGTCGTGCATTCCCTTTTTCAATAGGAAGTTTCACACTAGAAGTAACTCTGATGACGGACTTTCTACTCTTTTGCAGGACTACAATCAAGCATACTTGGACGTTTTGACGGAAACTTACAAAAGTATGGACGAGCTTCGAGAATGTTTTAACTAGGATATTTAAAAAGTACAACTAACCTAAACGAAGAAGAAAGATGACGAGGAAGTGTATATAAAAATTGAATTAAGCGTTAAGAGTAATCAATCAGTATTAAACAGTTGATTGGAAGTGTAAATTTAAGGCAGTTTCCGGGATTTCGGCTGCAGTGATCAGGAAGAAATGTGGGACATAAGGATTGCATGAGCCAAAGGTTGTTTGGGTTTCTGGCAAGAAGCCTTTTTTACTGAAATACCAAAAACTAGTTACTTTCTTAACGCATGAAGTCATAAAAACCCTAAAAAAAGGCATTTTAAGTTTGGAGGTAAAAGACGTAAGATTTACGTCCAATGCCGATGAAAGAGATTTCAGAAGCGGGTGTTCAATAAAGACAATCCAAGCGCCCTTTGGACAAATCGCACTCAAGAGTTGTGTTGAGACATGGAAGATAGCACCAGATGAATACACTTTTAAAATTACTTGTGTCCTGACAACTTAGTTATCCGTATCGCGTTCGATTTTTGTGTAAGAAATTGATGAAGATCCCGCTAGAGGCAAATCCTTCTCCACTTCAAAAAAGATGTTGTCACGACTTCTGGATTTATCAATGAATTAACAATATAATCCCACAGAAAAATAAAGTAGTGTAACCAAAAAAAAAAAACAAATATTACCAGGCTCATATGGAGCCTCAAAATCCTGTTGAAAGAGCTTCTACTACCGAGTTTCCGATTTCAGTCCTGGAAGGAAGTTATGTCATCCAATCTCACTGGAATAAGTATTAATGGCTCATCTAGTCACATAGGCTGTAAATGATACTTCATGGATCCGCCGTCACTATGTCTTTGTATTTTTGTGCGAGCACTTCGCATCACTCAGGCTTAATTCAGATTCTCCGTGGTGTTTTTATCACACAGAAAAGAAAAAGACGCCGAAAGAGGCTATCAGGGCCGGTTTTAGCGCTTCATGTCTACTTTACCTATATTTAACCCTTTTTGGACTGATGTTTTCGTACCATGTCGCGGATCATGTTTGCAGGTAGGCACTTTGTGCGTGTGTGTGGCGTGAGCCTCCCAGTGGCTTGAAGGTTTTATTGAATTAGCGCAGTCAAATCGCCATGGTCATTTTTCTAATTCTGGCGTCCAAATGGGAAAGTTTTAAGTGGAATTTCGAAAATTGTAAAACGTTGCCTGTAGAAAAGGGACCTATGAAGGGATGAATTGTTTGAAACTCACTTCTAGCTAATTATTAAGACTTAGTTATAAACTAGATTCATCTTCTTATTTCACTATTATTAAAAATTGCTTTGTTTCCAATTGATACTTTGAATCCTCAGCAACAATCTACCGCTATTTCAGTGAATGCACAAGATATTATTCCATGGACAGCCAGTTCCCTGAAACCAACTCGGTATTGGAAAAGTCACTGGGCTTTCCCAGTGTTACCCCACACAGGCAGAAACCTCCTGAAAGTATCCCAAAGGCTCTCTCCCTTGGACATCTCGAAGCAAAATCATAATAATGTTGCTGTCAAGGCATCCACCGCAAGAAAGCAAACTATAGTGTTTTCCCCAAAAAGATCCTCTGAATCAATGGCACATACCTCGGCCTCACAAAACATTTCTTGCAGCTAAAGGTATTTTTAACTGTTAGAACTTGAGAATTAGTGCCCCTGCGTTCACAGTGCGTTACTTGGTTGGATATAGAAGAAACAAGGGTTGAAGTGTTGCACGTTTAGTTTGTCTGCATTCTGTGGCACTCTTGTGTCGTTTGACTCCAATAAAACTTCGATATGAGGGTCTTGAGCTTCCGCTTGGGACCCTTGGCATCCTTGTAAATTTCTGATTAGTCATTGTAATGTACTGGCAACACTTAGCTGAGGGTTCAGTAATTGACGACTGAAAAGCATTGAGGAGTTTTGTCAAACAGCGCTCCCGCTTCTTTATTTATACCTGACCGGGCGGAGTTGAGTGTCTGCTCCTTCTTGTCCTGTCACATATAAATATGTCCAGCCCATAAAAACCTGAGGGTGTAGATGGCCAATCTGCACTCTTGTTATGCATGTCGCATACCCCATGCTTCAGCATCTCTGTACTCTGAGGTACGGATGTATCTCCCAGTGCAACATGAAGATGTTGAGGACCTAAGTCTGTGTGCACACTCTGTGCAAATGAGCTTAGTGTGAAGGAATTAAACAATATTTCTTCCTGATTGAGCGTTGCAATGACGACGGCGCAGCCCTACAACGGCTGCAGTTAGGGAAGGCCCCTTTCCATTACTTGAAGAAGGGACCACGGCCCAAATCAGACAGGGAACCAAACTTAGTATTTTGGGGATATCAGAAATAGGGGAAGACCGCAGAACACCCCACATTAAAGAAGTGAGAGGCGTCTTCAAAACAACACCAGACTATGGGAGTGTGTATCAAAATTCTCAACATCCTGTATATAATCTTGAGTCCGAAATCCGCATAGTGTTAACGCGTGAGTAGGACGTGGGTCACATGCGTCAGCACTGACGTCTCACGTGACATTGGCGTGATGTTTAGTGACCGCGAGCATGTGCAAGATTGGGAAGGAGTGGGGTATAAAAGCACACCCACCGCGGAAAACCTTGCTCGGTGGTCTTGTATGATACAAAGTTACATGCCCCTGTATATCTAATATACTGAAACATAGGCTGAAAATTAACACATAGCAGCGTTTTGAAATGGAAACTTGAGGAAAGATTTATTTCACAACGCTAGCGCGGGTATTAAACTTCAGAACCGACATTCAAACTAAAGTACCGTTCACTCAATAATTTACAATCTGTAAGGGCCACAGACTCGATGCTGTAGAAACCAATGCGACGCCTACATACCAACAAATTCAGAACTAGTAGGTTTCTACATAATTTGTGGCTGCCGTACCTTTTCTCTTTTTGATATTCTGTACCAAGGAATGCGTTTTGAAAAATCCGCGCTCATAATAGAGTCCACACATCTATTCTGGCAGAAAATCACCAGGGGCAAGGTGGAGCTGAATTTTCGCGGACAGTTGCAAAAAGTTCTCCCAGGGACGAGTCGAACGTCCGATCGCAAGATTCCTATCCATTACAGTCTTGTGCCTTACCAGCTTGGCCACCGGGAGGTGATTGAAATTGTTAGGAAATGATTCTAATCACGGTACTAAGGGTTCCCGTCTGGGTAAAGCCCAAATTTTGGGTGCAAAGTTTCGAGTATATGCCTACTATTAACTCCACTGTATTAAAATGGCTTTTCTCTTTTTCTCAGTCCCAGGGGTTCCTCGTCTATTCTAAGTTCAATACTTACTCTAGTAATCCGTTTATATTGTAAAGATTTTTTTGTTAGACTCCCCATGGGTAGTGTGCTACCCATAGCTCTCAAATTGCGATGCGTGGCTGGGCGCGGTATGACGTCGGACCTCGCCTCTACGCTCGGTTCGAACCGCCCTGTTTCCCTCCCTCCGACTTCTAGGCCGACAAGCCCTTATCTCGAAGAGCCTTATCCGGTCGACCAGCCCGATTAAGGCTCTGTTGTCCGAATATGGTGGAGCAGTCGTGGCCGACCATACTGTAAAACACGGATGATGCCCGCTCATTCGACAGATAATCACAAATACTTCTTCTCTTACGTTCTTACACCTTACACGAACGGACAGTTTTCGTGTCCCTTAACTTTTATGAAAAGGTTTTCCTAAATAATACGGGACAATTACTTACTCTGACTGTGTCAGGTTTGAGGTATGTCTGCTTTCTGGTCTACTGCTCCAAACGCACCTCCCAACCTTTTTCATGGAATACAGGTGTAACTATTGATGCGACAACCTCGATAGTTACTTCGCACTTCACCTTTGTCACTCTCTGTGTTAGTTAATTATTTGTAACCCTTTTTGGCACTTCTATTTCATCTGCAATTTTGAATATTCTCGAAGTCCCTTTTCTATCTCTAGCTAGTGATGTGTGATACGATCTTGGATTCTTTTCATGCGGACAATGCTTTAGCCTAAGAGGTTACTTTGGCTCCCAATGTCAATGCCATCGACTACTGCCATTCTTGCGATACTAGGTCAATCGGGTCTCTTGATTGGTCCAACTGCCCTGGTCTTATCGTGTTTGAGATTTTGACACTTACTGTTAAAAAAAGAAAAGGCTTTTGGTTTTGCCTGGATTTTGGGAATCGTCAGAATTCAAGTCCAAATGCGCTCAAGAATTTACACGATAATAAGGGTGCAAAGTGGATACCGAAGTGGTCAGAGTTTAGCTAGTGAAAGCAAATGCTTAGGAATTTTTGAGCTCATTATCTGCTCTGTCTAACAACTAGAAACCCCGAAATAGAGGGTGGGGCCCTCTATGAAGCGGTTAGTTGTGCCAAATGATGAAGCATTGAGTTTCTTGCCGAGCGATCAATCCCAAATTTTTAATTGACTACGGCCCTGCTAGCACGTTCCATCATATGCTTAGCTTGGATGGTGCCCGGATTACGAAGTGTGATACTCCACTTTAGACTGTTTAGCTAGAGGAGGTGTTCATATAGCCGGACATCCTCAGCAAAATCATAAAGGCCATGGATCAACATTGACTTGGGGTCCATTAAGTCACCTATAGCAATGGTGGAGAACAGTACACTCTCGGTTCATTACTAGGAGTAGGAATCGAGTCAAAATTTTTGCACAGAATTATTATCAAGGAAGGCAAACCACATTCAAACCTTGGTTTCGCATAATTTCACCATTTTAAGCCAAAATCCTTCGTTCTACTTTACTCGGGTAGTTTATTAGTCGAAAGAAACGTCAAGGATGCTGTGAGGGAGATGGTAAATCCCAAAACGTTTTCATCAATTCCCTTTCCGGGTCTCAATGTGTTAGTGGACCACAATTGAAGGAAAGATTAATTCTACACTGCTTTTATTTTCTCTTTCAATTACTAACTAAGTTTTTTAAGGCGATCTCTCACAAGATTGTCACAGGTTTCCTCGTACTGTGCTGCTTCCTGTCACTGCATTTGAAGAGTGATTACTAGAGGACACTTGCTCTCTGGTGGTTCCCATGGCAGCTCATCTGGCCAAGTTTCAAAATCCCGTGGTGTAGCCGAGGCTCATTACCGATACGCAATCCCACCTCTAAGGGTCCGCAGTATCCTCACAATCCATAGGCTCATTACCGATACGCAATCCCACCTCTAAGGGTCCGCAGTATCCTCACAATCCATTGGCTCATTGGGGTTCATTACCGCAAGGCTTTCTGGGCCACCATAGGAACTTGCCAGAAATCTCGTGTCGCTCTAGATCTCACTCTTTGCCTGCAGTTTCAGTTAGTAGTCAGTATTCAGTCCCTGTAACAATCCCAAGACAGATCATTTTAATTTTCTCTTTTTTTTTCATGTTTTGTATTTTCTTGTTCTTTCTTTCTTTCTTTCAATAGCTATTGCCAGTTGACGAGTACCACTACATCAATTGGCATAGCCAGTGTCAATAATTGTCAAGTGGCGCTCTAACCGTGGGTCTTGTTATTATGAGCCAGCACCTTGAGAGTCAAGTCAATGTAGATCTTCAGTAACTCTTCGCGGGCTCGGCTAACCTCAGTGGAGACCGCTTTAATACGGTTGTACTTTTGCAGAAGCACCGAGTATGCCTCCAAGTCAATAATCGTCTCCAAAAATCCCCGCTGGGTGTCCACATTTAGACAACCAATGATAGAGTCAGCTTCAGTCTGGGTAAGTGCCTTGTGGCCAAGAGTTTGAACCCATATATTGTGGAATTGTTGCTGGTACAATTCCTTGACATTGCAAGCCTCGGCGTGCTGGCGGATCACATCGATCAAGCCCGTCGTGAAACCTGCTTTCATTTTACTGATGCTCTCCACTGCACTCTGCTCCATGTGGCTCATGGTGTCAAAGTCTTCCTTCAATTTGGAGAGTCGGCCAACGTAGCCAGCCAAGTTGTAGTCGCTGTTGGCCAAGTCTGTGCATATCTTCACAAAGACTTTGCCAGTAGCCTGGAGGATTTCCATGAGCTCGAGGATGAAGGCCTCAATGCGATGGTGGATACTGAACTGTGCCAAGAACTTCTTCTTATAGAGCATCATCAAGTCATCTTGGCCACGAATGAGACCCTGAAGCTGCGCAAGTTGCATGGATCCCAAAGAAGCCAGCTCATTTGGCTTCACTCCAGTAGCGAGCGCGACCAGGTTCTGGAATCTCGCCGTCTCTTGTTGCGCCCCCACAAGCACTTCGATTTGCAAGGATTGCATGTACTTGTCCAATATGGTTTCTGCATTGGACTTGCAAAGCTTGATGTTGATGAAAAGACATTTCAATAACTTTCCGTCAAGCTGAGGTACCATGAGGGTCTCCAATTGAAGCGCGGCCCACAATTGGCTTTTGGGTTTGGCGAGCCATGAGTCCATATCCGATTTCGTTTTGGCTGCCAAAGCCGGCACTAACTGCTTGACAGTGCAAAAAGATTTTGCTGGATCTACCACCAACGGGACGCGCTTCTCGGTAGCTTTCGAGACTTTCGCATTGATAGGACAATTAGGACCCCCGATCGCACTACCGACAGCACCAACTTGCACCTTGGAAACAACCACCTTCTCAGTACAATTCTGAGTTTTGGTTTCAGCGCCTGGATTTAGAGCCACTCCAAAAGCGTCTCCCACGATTCTGTCTATGGCCTCCGGGCCATATTCACCGAGCTTCTGCTCACCAGTAACAATAGAACAACACGACTTTTTAGGCTCCTTTGTCAGGACCGTTTTCTGAGAACCTTGGTAAGCCTCAATTACTTTCTCAATCTCTTCAATGACCTTATCGCCATGGCCAGCGATGGAGTTGCGGAGCGTCAGCTCGGGCGAGATCAACAAGTTGGTGGCAATTATTGGGCGTTGTGGAACCGGCGATAGCAAGAGTGGGGCATTCTCCACTGTCGTATTCACAAAAGGTAACGTGGGAACATCTTTGATGAAGTAGAACTTACCTGAATCAAATAAGCTTGGAGCAATGGTAGGGTGGTCCAGCACCGCTGTAGCTAGCCCCCCAGTGCCAACGTCTTGAGCCACAAAATTTTGGTTTTTCATCCAGGTCAATGGTACAGTATAGGTACCATTATCCACATGGATGGACTGAGGCACCAGGATATGCTCCTTGAAATCGCCCGGGAGCATGGTGCGATACTTGGCGAGCGCGCGCTCTTCGTCGAGGAGCTCGCTATCCAAACGGGTCAGCTTGTAGGTGTTAGTAGCCCTGTCATTAGCAGGTCTTAAGAAATTCACCAAGTCCGTGTCCACCGATTTGAAACCTGCCCGACTTGCAAATACCCGCAATTTGCACACGGTGCGACTCGCGCCAAGACGGTGCACTTTGCGGCCCGCCACGGGGCACTCGGACTGACCACACACTGGGATTCGCTGAACATAGCAGGCATTGTGGAACTTCAAACGCCGCAACTTGCAAAGCCACTTACTCCATTTCTTGGTGGCCTGGAAATGTTCTGCGTGCTTGGTCTCCAGCCGTCTAAGCTTCTTGGTTTCTGGGTTAGCCGAGTGCGCGTTTTTGCACCCAAATCCAGGCGGGGCAGGCATTTCCTTGTTAAACAAAGCAAGACATTTGGGCAGTAACAAGTTCCTGAGTTTCTGACTAAAGGTTGGCTTGACATTGGTACTCACGAAGCCCTCGTTCGGGATGCAGTCGGCAGTACTGGTCACTTCGGATGCCGCTGTCAATGTCGTTTCCGTTGGCAAAGCAGTTGGGACGGTAGTTGCAACCTGCGATTCGAGGATCTTGTTCAACTCAAAAGGCATGAAGCAGCGGTCTTTGCTTTTGGTATCATATCCAGCCGTGCTCAAACCTCCGCCAGTGTACAAACTGGAGCCGGAAGTGTACACAGTGGCTTCAGGCTGCATTGAGTGACTCAGGGTGGGTCCAGCACCTCCACGCCTGGAAAAATCCACTTTTTGCAGCTTGTTGGCATCATAGAGAACCTGCTCCATTTGCGTGGGACGCAGATTTGATTGTCTCTGCCCGGGGGTAGTATTCGCAAAGGTTGTTTGATTGAGTCTCATGTCGAACTTGAAGTTGATCTGTCTCAGAAAGGTACTTATTTAAAGGATGAAAACCAAGGAGTTTTCTGATAAGTACGTTAGTGAATTTATGTAGGAGGTGATGTAGTAACGATGACCCGGAGAAGGGCGCGGTGGTGGGAATGGCGTGCGTCGTGAGTACAGAAAGACGGGCCACAAGATGCTAAGGATTTTAGGGGCACAAAAGGGAAGATTCAGAATTTCGGAAACCTTTCACCGTTTTACGTATTTAATTTAGTGCAGCATGAAAAGTTGGTAACTGGTCAGTGCTGGGTACAGCACTACCCTAGTCAGTAAGTATAGTCGATTAGACGTGAGCGTGAGATTCAGTCTGTTTTAAGTCACTCATTTTCCGAAGTAGGATATTATTTTTGTGAAGCTTAAGAGTCAAATTACGAAACCAGTCAGATACCCGGTTCTTTTTTCATTACAGTAGTCGGTCATGAGTTGCTAAGAAAAGTATTTGTACAAAACCGAGTCCTTTTGTTAGTGGCACAGTCATTTTTAAGGGATAAAAATGATTAAATACTCCCACTAGTATTCAGCATACCCATATTCCAATCTGAATTCAATTTCCTTGGCTGCTTAATTTACGGTTTCGACTTGCCTGTATGTAACTTGGTGATTATTGCGTATCACAAAGCGGCACCATAGTTTGCCAAAAATGAAGATTTCTAGTAGTGGTAATTGGAATGAGTATTCAAGTAAGTAGTATTTGGTTGTGATTCAACCTGTTGCCTGTAAGAGGAAAAAATCTTATTAGCAGGTCCCCCGGGTCATGAATATCAGGTAGTATGTCTGCTATTAGTAAAACCGGAGTTGGTATACCTTTTTTCCGCTTTCTTAGTACTGAAAACTTTTGGTTTAGATGTGGCCGGCGCCAAGGTCCTGCTCAATGTCTTTTCATTTTTCGCCCGTGAATTCCGTCCCCAATAGAGCTGGGGGTCTCAAATAACTGGAAGAGCAGGTGTTTCCGCCCAATTTGAAGAGGTTTTCTCCCTAAAGATCAGATATCAGGTCATCAATGACCAAAAGAATAATGTAAAGTCAGGATTACAAACACATCATCATGTCAAACTTCTTAAAAAGAGGTGCCCTAAGGAATAGTGTGAATTTTTGTGAATTACTCAATGAGCCGGAAGAGGCTCGCTGAGCCGGACACAAACCAAGTTAACCGCTGGGAAGTAAAGTGTAATTTCAACGATAGTCATGCCTGCTACCGCTTATCGATTTTAAGCCTTAAATTTCCTATTTAATTTATTTGATTTTTTATTACATTATTTTAACCTTGAATAACATATACGGGGTAGTCCTAGGGAATCAAAGAACACTAAGGTTTAACCGTTGAAATTTGATTGGGCAAAACCTCATCAACCAAATATTTCAGTCCCCAGTCAGTTTGAATACACGAAACTATGATGTTATTTTGGGACTCGAGGCCCAAAAGGCTTGGAACAATCAAATCTACGTATGTTTATCATGAAAAACTTGCACTACAGTATTTTCCAAGTTATTCTTTTTCAGACTGTCAAGTTTTTGGCAGGCTCAGGTTGTCGGGCAATAGTCAGTCTAAGACCTCGCTTTACAAGGGTGAGCTCTTGTAGCTGCGAGAATGTGGTAAGGGAAATCCCAATGAGTTAGACTAAAGCAGGCAAAATGTTTATATTAAACACCAGTGAATTTGGTGACACAGTGTAAACCTTCTATGTCAATGCGATACTGAAGGGTTACAAAAAAATAGCCATAAAAGCCTATATAAAACCAATTTTGTTTTGGTGAGACATATGAAGTATGTTTCTTTATTTGGTCACTTAAGAGCCGCTTATCAGCATTCAATCACTTGTTGCATGGAGCCTAGTACCGATGATCTCACGTACCAACGCGTTTCAAGCCCCGCGAGATGGTTCACAGTGTAAGCCTCATGGAAACCAGAACACCTTTGCTTAATCTAGAAACAGTTTACTAAATTTCATGCTTAACATAAAGTTCCTTCTCCAGAAAGTACACAAGGAGTGATTCCTCTCAAGCTGGTGTACAAAAGCGCTTCCAGAAGGTGTAAGGCGAGACCTTTCGAGGCTCTCGCCAAGCTTGTTGCTTGAATGAAGCTCAGAATCTGGAACTTTAACAGCACCATTCTCTGTTTCTTTCAACGTACCAAGTATTGCTCAACCCATCGGTCGTCTCCATGTCTTGAAAGTCCGAGCAAAAAATCTCTTGCCATTTGCTCCTTTGCAGAGACGAAAAGCAGTGAATAACACTAGAGTGGGAAAGTCCATCCTTTCCAGTCTCTAAACCGGGTCTCATTTATCATTAGTTTTCTTCATTCCGCTTTAGGCGACTCAAACTCGGGAAACGGGTACCCCACAAAGACGCTCCATAGTTGCGCTATTCTGGCAGCAATGCTGAGAACAAGGAACTTACACCTTCTCCCAAACGTGAAACAGAATGTGTCGCTACGAACCGCTTTTCGGTATTTTAATGAAAGTTCGCTACCCCAACTTTGTCAACTTATTGCCCATTGGGCAGGTTTGTTCTGGGATGTTTGAGTACTACAGAAAACGAGCATGCACGTTGGAACACCTGAAACGCCAAGGACTTTATTGAACACATCAAATCAAATCTGATTCTGCAGCAGATACGACTCGTTTTCCTGTGCCCAAAGTCCTCGCCTTGTTTAACCAGGAAATTACCGCTGCACCTAGATTTGGCTGCGAAAACGCGCACTACAGTTGTTGAGCTAAATTATTGAACCATGAAATACGCGGGTCCGTGAGTGCACGTAACAAAGCCGGGTGGTTGCAGAACTTTGTAAAAGCCCCTGCTTGAGTATTTAAGGTGATGCAGTTCAGGTTACGTGTTGTTGCTGAATCAAGGGACGCTCAAATCTACCAATATTTGCACAGTAGATATGTGAGCGGATTTAGGTGTGCATATGTAACGAATCTAGCTCGTGTCAGGCAATTCGTACTTTAACTATTGCTTTGGAAAATTCCTGAAAGTGGAAGATTTATGAAAACGACGTTCGCTCTCGTGTGAGGGTTTCAAAGTAGGAAAGGTCATTGTGAGAATTCTACTGTTGACAGTTCCAGCCGAAAAGAGTAGAGCTCACTTGGAATTTACTTGAGGATCCTTATTTAGCGACTCTGGCAAATCTTCGTGTCCCAAGTGTTTCCAGTCACCTGGGCAAGTGTGGTTTCCACCAACACAACACTCTTTTGTGATCTGAAACAGTGCTTTCATTAGCTACTTAATATTGTGAGTAAACGGTAAAGCTTTGGTCGTGTATCATCCAGGTCTATCAAAGTGTGAAACCATGAAAGCTAGGATCCTGCTCGACGTCTCTTAAACTTTAGACCCCCAATCATGGGCAAGCATCACTCATTTCTTTCTAAAGACAAACGTGCAAAGCACTGCTCTGTCCCGTGGTACAGAGCCGTTGCAGCTGTACCAAGTTTTCGGAAGCAATTGAAGTTCGAATTTGACACAATGCTGCAGCTTCTTTGGAATTCATACAGAGGGGCCCGTCTTTGAAACCACATGGCTCATTGAGAGTAAAAGAGACACTTATGAATTGTTTCGCAGCAAAGCGTTTCTGCAAATCACAATTTTTTTTTTCAAGCCTAGCGCGATCACCACCCCACTGAAGAAAAGGTTCGTATCTCTTGAGGTCAGTCAGAAGACCATAATTGGAGCACTAGGCCTTTTGCTGGTTCCAATTCACTTAAGACCCTACATTTGTCTAATTTAAAGATTCAGGTTAAACGGAGTACAGTAATTGTTGGAGCTTGCAAAATTAGTACGCCAGAGCCTAAATGTTTACCTGACCGCTTAAAGATGAAAAATGGGTTACGAATGTTGAAGGTTTGAGTCTGAGTGCACACTTTGAACACAAGAGCTTAGTGAGAGTGAGGGGATTAGACAATGCCTCCCCTTCTTCTGCCTGGGCTGAGGTTAGTGAAGGCCTTTTCAGTATTTAGAAGAGAGTCCACCGCCCCAACTCAGAAGATCATTGATCAGAACGGAAATAAATATTAGAATATTCAGGGGTTGAAGAGCTGAGTGAGACTGCATAAGCTCCTCAATTAAAGAAGTTATTAGACTACCTGCTAACCGCACCATATTATGAGAGTGTAAAGTACTAAATCAAATTATAGTAATCTGAGGAAAATCTGCTACATGTGATGTACTGGCCACAAACTATAAGGACTTTGTGTCAAGGCCACAAATACACATGCTCTTCGAAAAGAAATCTCGCGCATTTGTGAAAAAGAGATAAGTATTGTATCCCACGTCCGAAGTAGAATTGGGTGATTACTGGCGCTAGCTTCAAAGAAAGCGTGCTTGGGGAAGTCCAAAACTCGGTACACATAGACGGTAAACGTTTCCTTCGAGCCCTGGACGAGGTATCCAGCAGAATGAACGGAGTTGTATTCGGGATACACACCGTATTTAAAAGTATACTTGTGAAAACCTGCGATGAAAGACCATTTGTCTGTACCCCTCCACAATAAGCTGGTACAAATATTCGGTGAGGTAGCATGACTGTGCATACGCCAGGTTCAACAACGCGCGGCACAAGCGTCAATCGTGATCATTGCGTATAGCCGTTTGCGGGTGGCATATCAGAAAAAGACTGTGCGCCTCCCTAAGCATACTGAAAAGTTCCTTGCTGTGAAAAAGGAGACTATATAAGAAGTCCTCGTTCCCCCGGCCTCAGTCCCTTCTTTAAAATTTGCAATTAACAAACACTTCAAGACTAGGAATCCACCTAATGGGAAAGAAAGACACTTGGTTGACTCATACCACCATCTTAATACTAACAGACCATAGCGGATAGTATCCTTCTCTGACTGGTGACTGAAGTCAGAAATGTCAGAGTTTCTGCAAAGCACCCATGTTGCGAGAGCCTATTAAAGGCTTGGCTGACTACTAGAGGTATGTGATTTCTTAAGTACTAATACTGCAGGCGAGAGTGTGGAATATGGGTTACTCGAGCTTTTCTGACAAGGATTCATGGTGAACCGAGGTACTGTGCCACAACAAACCACACCAAACCTCTACATTGTGAGGACGTAGACAAGCCCAAGTGAAACCGTTAAGAGCTACAGACAATTCTTTAGAAGGGAAATTTCGAAGACATGGTGAGATTTGCACAGCGGGGATTGGGGGCACGATAAACCCTCCGGTGCATGCGCGCGCAATCTTTCCACAGCAATGGGATTATAACACACGTGTGACGAACTTCAGAAACAGGATCATCAAAAGCGAATGTGTTTCAAAAGGATTATAAAACACTGCGGAAGACTCAGCTGGGATTATTGACATGGAGAGAAACCACCGGGCGACCATGTAAAAATTCCGCAGCGATGAGAGTATTCACGCCATGTGATAACCCTCAAAGGTGGTATTCTCTACACGGTGTAAGGAACCACACAGCTGGGATTGTAACCCGGAAAGAACCCACAGAGGTCAGACCGTGGACCAATACTACTGTGGAGGGAAAAATACCGTGGTCTTAACTTCTAGAGATGGGATTACGAAAAAGGTGAAGACAACCCTCAAGGAATGAACATGATGGAAAGATCTGTCACCGGTGAACGGAGGCGTGAGGCCATGACAAGAACTTGGCCATTGGAATACCAGTCCAAGATGGGATTGTTGACACCAAGTAGTGAACCCCCCCTGGTGAGACTCCGAGCTTTTGTATTGGACCTTGAGACCGGATGGAATTGTGATAGGTGGTGACCTTGGCAACAAAATGGAAAAAACGATTGTGGGAAATAGCTACTTTGTTCCCCGTGGGGCCTTTCAGATAAGCCGACTAACCCTTATACCACTCTCTGGCCCGCAATATGAGGACCCACGAAACCATAAAAAAGTATATAATTAACAAATAGCTCAATAAAGTACAACAACTGGGAACCTTAGTTACTGTTTGCCGGACACGTTTGGCCGAGTTGCCTAGTCCTGACGATAGAGGCAACGGGTTGACGAACCTTGACACTCTCACAGTCACCGCAACTCAAGCCAAAGTCAGGTGAGACTTTAGGGTGACCTATTGACATACTTCAGATATTTAAAGCAAGAGCTTCGTGGCAGCTACTGATCCCGCGTTATTATGACTCTTTACGTTGATGTGGAACCTGCCTACTGGTAAGTTGTCTGAGTAAATAGGGCGAGCGCTTGACTATGAGACAAATTGACGCGCTTGTGACGGAATGTGAAATGGACATTAGATGCCGCAGCTTTCTAACACGGAACGGACTTCAGAAAGCCCATTACCTGTTAGGGATTGCTGTCAAGCTAGGTTTGGTTATAAGACCCATGAAGCCACCACTGCCTTTTCAGGTGGATACTTGGAGTGTTCCATGAAAAGTCCATTAGCGTAGTAGTAGATCACATGCAGCCCTGTGAGATACTACCTAAATGCGGGAATAAGTTACGACACCATGTTTGTATCTTCACGCTTACAATTCGGTATTCCATTAATTTGCAAATTTACGACAGCTAATTTGATCTTCTTCAGTACATGGGTTCCGTCCAGCTTAATTTGTGAAAGGTTGGAATTGCCGTTGTCTTCGAGAATATGCAATACCCATGCATTTACATTCTTATTGATGACTGTTGCTTATCACATATGAATTAGCTGCTAATCGGGAAAGCAACGGAAATCTGGGGGACTGTATGGAAAATGAGGGCGAGAATGCACCCCCACTTTATGATATCTTCCAGGAATTCCCTATCGGGCTGGTCTGCTGAGAAGTCCAAGTCAGCCTTAAGGTGAAATTGCTGCCGTTTCCCAAGTCTAGATCTCGAAGATTCTTATTGGAGTGGCAACTAACTCCATTACAGTGGCGGTTGGCCGATACCATATTCGGAATTCGCACCCAGGAGTAGCACATCATCATGGTGGGTACAACACAAACTATTCGCACGATTTAATGTGGTGGTACTGCGTATACACAACGCCCCTATTCACTAATTCATGGGTCAAAGTTCAATTTATACAGTTTTTATAGGTTTTTTAGACTAATTGGGAAAAAATGGCACGTTAAAAAAGAAACATGATTGAGGCCATGTGAATCTTTCCACCGGTGGTACGCGCGACTGATTTCGCAGCCAGCTAAATTGCGACCTCCAAATCTGTACGTTTGTGGCCTCAGCCTACATATCGCACTCTCATTATTTTGTGGTTCGCCTGCCTGCCACTAAAAACCTCACTACAATTGCGACTATTTTGAGAATCCCTACTACCACTTCTTCTTTGACTCGTCTTCCCCAAGAACATCGAATCAAATCCAACCGATCCAAGAATCCAGCATTTCTCTGTGTTCCTACTCCCGTTCGTGACTGTGCCCTTATTCTCGCCATGAACAGCCATGACCAAATCTTGCGTGGACTGGAAATTCNAGCCATGACCAAATCTTGCGTGGACTGGAAATTCCAGACTTTGAATGCTCCAGTTCTGGATATGAAACCACCATATTTACCCCGTTGAATCGATCCGCCTATTTTTACCCCAATCAGTTGACTTACCTGGCTACTAGCCTGGTGCTTCCAAATTATATTGACCTCAGTGACCCCAAAAATGCTTTGAGCCTCTCTGTGCTTTCACGAGAGCTTTGCACTAAACTCTGGGGTCACCTCAAGATTAAAAGGACCAACTGTGAACGGTTGTCTCAATTTGATGAGCGGAGCCTTCTAGAAAAAATATTTGGCAGCCATTATGCTCACGAGCTTTGCATCAATGCACAAAGACCATTGAGGAGTAATTGCGAGGAGGAAATATGCCCCATGGTGATTTATAAGAACCTAATTTCTGAAAAGTCTCCCATGGACTCGCATTTATACCCGATGGAATGTATGGAGACTCCGCCCAAGTCTTCCAGTTCTAAGAAAATCAAGTGGTCTTTGCGGGGAAAGCTAAGTCATGTCCTCGCTAAGAACCAGTTAAAGATCAGTACTCAAAAGACATGCGCAAAAATCCGGTATAAAAAGGTCCGTGAACAGGTCAAAGAATACTTCAAGTTGTGCTTTCCCATTTACAATAGGAATTTTCACACTAAAAGTGACTCCGATGACGGACTTTCCAGGCTTTGGCAGGAGTATAACCAAGCGTATTCTGACGCTTTGAATGAAACTTACAACATTTTGGACGAGCTTCGTGCCAGCATTCACTAGACAGAAGAAAAAACTAAAAAATGATTTAGAGTCACATATAACAAAACAAGCAACGTTTATATAGTCAATTACAAAGTAGAGTAACGATAGAGTGAAATTCCGTTTGTAATTTTGAAGTCGATGAGAGAAACAATGCGAACCTTCAAAGCTGGTACGGCTGTATCCGAATAGCGAGTCACTTCAGTGGTACTTGAATAGTATTTAAGTTCCCTGGAACTGTGCAGCTTTATTTTGGTGGTTTTCACTTCGAGACATCAGTCCGCACTTCAGTACCTAGATTGGGGACAAAGTAGAAATTATAGCACAAAACGTTAATCATAAGTTTCTTCCAGCGGCTATTTAAACTTCACAGTTGTGGATAGGAAAGCTAAGGAACGGTGTTCAAGCAAAGCAAGAATACAATGCAACTAATCCTAATACACTCAGAACCCAGAATATGCTAATTCGAAAGTTACTATCGTTTTCTTGATGAACTTAATGCTATAAGTGTAACTGGAATCCTTTAAGCTTCACACGAAAGTAGGTTACTTGATCAGCTCCTAAAACACTGTCGTCATTGTTTCTATACCCATGGAGACCCCAACAACACCAGAAATAAAAGGACCTTCACTAAAAGATTTTGTGTGGTATAATATGCAGTTCCAACTGTAATTAAAAGTATTCTTTACAATTTTCCCTCTTTGTCACACAGCAAACATCAAGCAAAGAGCAACAAGAGTAGGAACAGTTATCAGTAGAGACGGCTAAAACGACTGCTCATGTGTACGATCTTCTTTTTAAACTCATTTGAGACTTACCCTGAGAGATAATCTTGTATTTGCAAAAGAAAGGCCGCTTTGTGAAGGTAATTTTGGGATTAGATTATTAGCGAATTTAATAACTTAAAATAATCTAGAGTCTTTGAATTTATAGACCCCACTCTTGCAATGCATGGGTAAAACCATTAATGTACTTGAACACAAAAAGAGTTTCAAATAGCTCGCTCTCAAAACCTTTGAATAACACCTTCTACAGATTATTGGAGGTACCTAAAGCGAGAGAAACCGCCGTATTTGAGATACCGTAACAACCCACACTTCTGAGTCCCAAAATGGAAATGCAAAGAACCTTCAGGACAGCATTCAGGCGTGGAAGCCTGCACAAAGATGTAGGTGTGGCTTTAGCGAAAGTGCCTGTATCCCGATTTGTGAACTTTGCTGTGGTCTGTGCCTGCTAACACAGAATTACGGTGAGATTTTTTTGTCCCACCACCTTTTTTTCTTCACTATCAAAGCAAATAATACGTTTGCCGTTT
>NKZP01001382.1:0-17755 GCA_002370765.1 Metschnikowia similis
TGGGGACATTCCAACTCAGTGTATTCCAATTGGGGTTGTTCCGAGTTGGAATTTGATACGTTTCGACCTTTGGTGAAGAAACAGTTCCGGAAGCTTTCTCCTCGGGAATTCTGAATTCAGAGATTTCCCTTTGGATAGTTTTCAATTCCGGAACTTTGACCTCAGAAACTCTAATTGCGGAATACCTTAATGTGGAAGGTCCCGGAGCTCCAACTTCGGGAACCTTTTTTTCAGGAGTCATCGTTGCGGGAGCCCTTTTTTCAGAGTCCCGTTCTTCAGAAGCCCGTCTTTCTAGATTCCTATTTGCTGGAGGCCTTGCATCTGAGACCCTCGGCTTTTGAACCCGCTGTGGCTTCAGGTCCGGTTTCCAAGTGTCATATCCATTATTGCTGAGCCTCAGTTTGTGGGGAAGATCGCGAGCAGGATGGCCCTTCGCATAGAAAAGTTCCGCATCGAGACCATATCTAGGGCGGTAGCCCATTTGGTATTTTTTCCAATGTGCATTGGGTGAGGAGCGTGCATGCTTTGCAAGCACATCCCTCGTTTGATCGGCTCGCGCAGCCGCTTTCTGGAATTCGCAGCCAAGTTTCGCGCGATACTTTGACAACGCATCCTTCTCGGTGTTATACTCACGAGCCAAAACGGCCAAATTATCCTGCTCCATTGCGTCTAGCGGTCTGCATTGGGGCAAATCCAAATTGACCAAGTCCGCTTTCAAGAACTTGAACCCGGCTCTGAATGCAAAGACGCGAAGTTTGCAAAGAGTGCGACTTCCGGAAAAGCGGTGGACTTTTTTGGTGGCCACAGGACACTCCTCGGCGCAGCAAACCAGCATGCGCTGGATATAGCACGCATTGTGCTTTTTCAAGAGCCTGGCCTTTTCAAGCAACTTGCTCCATTTCTTGGTGGCCTGGAAATGGACCGCGTGCTGGTTCTCCTGCCGCTTAAGGTTCTTGGGCATGTGTTTACCGTGCGCGTTTTCGCACCCAAGTCCAGGTGCTGCAGGCATTTCCTTGTTAAACAAGGCAATGCCTTTGGGCAGCAACAAGGTGCAAAGTTTCTGCCTGAATGTGGGCTTTGACTTGACCATACCTAAAGAAGCTTCCTTGGCATTCGGACGAGCTACATCGTTGGCGGTGCCAGTACAGTAATCCAGAGGGGGCTTGACCGAGTTGGGCAGCGAATTCACAAAGGAAGAGCCCGTGGACTTGGAGTTGCTAATTGAATTTTGATAAAATTCGGGAGCACCTCTTGGGCGTCCTCTAGGGGATTGTTTCTGTTTCAGCTTGGCGGCGTCCGAGAGAAAATCATCCAACTGAGCTGGCAGCTTGGAGGGTCTTCTGGCGGCACTTGAAGCGGCGAAAGCTGAAGGAGGCATGCTCATGGTGAACAGAATGGTCGTTTTCAAATACTGAAAAGGACGGTAATTCACAGATGAGGATGAGAAGTTCTTGTCTGGTCTTCGAAATATCAAACGGCAAAAGGGCTTGATGGGAAAGGCGGAAAAGAATAAAGAGGAAAAGAATTTTAATTTTGCGAAGAGTGGTACAGATTGGTGTTTCGACACAGATCGGGGTGCAGGCTTCGCTACCTTCAGTGCAGTGTTGCGTGCAGGCTGCACTGAAGAGACCAGGTACTCATCAGATAAAACCGAGGATAACAATCGTGATGAAATCTCCGAATCTTTGATTGCATTTTTCGAGTCTCAGCAAATGTCCTTGGCTAGCACTAGGTGTTCAGTACACTAACTACTATGAGTAGCGTTCCGGGGTTACTACTAGACCCTATTCTCAAACGAGCCACCACCTAATTGACTTTAATACCGGAGCGGTTCTTTTTTTCAGATTGGGCCCAGTGCTCGCCGAGACCAAATAGAAAGCCAAGAGCCGTCCGGCTCAGTTGAGATCAAGGCTGTCTGACTCGCACCAGCCCTTAAAAAGCTGCTGCACAAACAGGACAGCCCTAAAATGGGCTGTGGCTATAAAAGCCCCTCTTTGAAATTCGAGGAAGGTGCTTCCGCCACAGCCTAAAGGAGGAATCCGAATATGTCCAATACCCGACCCTCAAGAAATACTTCCATTGTGAATTGGAACATCAACAGATCGACCAAATTCCACCAAGCTCTGAGGTGCACATACACTTGGTACATTGAGTACCATGGCGAGTCTCTCTCAATCAAGTGGTAGATGTACTCCCCGGTTGCGGAAGCCGGATGCACCTCATTTTCTCCAGACTGAGGTTTACGGACAACGCCACAGCGGACAGCACGACGTTACTCTGTTGGTAGGGCTTACACATCCAGAAAGTACGCCGACTCAATTGCTTAATGAGCTTTAGCATGTTGCGGTGCCTTTCGGGTATTGGTAGTTTCTACCAGACTTTCCGTCTCAAATCTAACTACTGGTATATTTTTCTATTGACAGGTGATACTTTTGGCTCTTGCAGTTGTCCTCCCCTTTGTGCGTTTCGAAATAGATGCTTCAACAACTGTCTCATTCCTGAGTTGAACACGCAGCGCATGTCGTCACACACTGCTTTGGCACATTTCGCGGAGGTGCCAGAGGGTTCGGGCTGGGTCTTGATTGCCAAAAGATTTTTCTTATAATTACAAGCCACGTGGCTCTGGTCGTGCAGGGGAGCACCATTAGACAGACCTATAGTGATTCACCTGCTCAACCTAAGTGCGAACTCGCGGCTTCGCCTGTGACTTCTGTGACCTCTGGTCATCTCCCGAGTCACTGTGGGTAGATTATTTGTTACCACTCTATCATATATAGGATGCAATTAGAATCTATAAGAATTAAACGTATTAATGATAATATTTAATTTAAATGAAAAACTTAAAAGAAAAAAATAAATGATGAATGATATATTTAAGGAAGACAAACAATGAACTTCAACGATGTAATGGTGCTAAACCCATTTTAAAGAATAAAGCTATTCATTATCAAAATATATGATTACTATTGTTAATACCTAATGATTAAATATTTGAATATCAGATAAATTAGTAGAACCTGTTATATCCTTTTGTAGCTGTTTTAACGTCAACTGCTCAAGAGATGATGTATTCGTTGATGATCCCTAAAACAAGTGGGATCATCGGCTCTTATATAGAAAACTGTCCAGCCCGATCGCGCTGGCTTCGGGCTGTTTTAAGTAGCAAGCCAAGTGCCTTAGCTGGCTGGCAATCCTTATACGGGAGAGTGACCAGTCAGCCGAGTGGCTGGTGCATATTGGGAGATCCCGATGGGGTTGGTATGGCCCAGAAGGGGTATCTCCGGTGAGACTGCGTCGAGGAAGCCACGACGTTCTAACCAAAGTGGGCGGTCGGCGTTGGACATGCCTCTATCGATTTGGGCCTTCGAAGGTTTCTTTTGCAACCACACGTCGCAGGTCAATAGTGTATCCATGGGTAGTGCGCTGTCCATGTTGGATCTAACGAAACCGGTTAAAGAATGTATAAAATAAGAAGCTAATATAATCGCAGAAGCAGAGTAAGCCTTAAAATCTAAAATATATCATTTCTTCTTGCTTCAGGTATGTAATTGATTTCTATCAAAATAACAATTCAATAAAGAAATACACTTTAAGCAGGTTTTTAGGGTATATCAAATATTGTATCCTTCTGTTAGATCCACCAGGGGTAGCGCGCTACCCATGGATACCAAATTTGCCTGCGACGTACGCTACACGTGGGCGCCATGGTTACCCCCACTTGGAGAGAGACGGGCGCTATCCCGACCGACTATCTCCGAGACTCAGACGAGATGGCACCCGCTGCATCTTATCCGATGTAGCGCCGTGGTTTTACCCAAATGCAACGTCGTGGTTTTCTTAGAGGCAGGACTAATACCCACTTCGAGGCGCCATTGGTCTAGATAAGCCAGACCAGGACTTATCGGGACGTCTAAGGCGGCCCGAACGTGTATAACACCCCACTCCGACCAATTATGGCGCCATCGTGCCCCCACTCCGGCTGAAATGGCGCAATCAGGCCGGCACCTCGCCATGAGGCGCCCGACGCCTCATGCGGGCCGGGCCAGTTTTTATCTATATAAGTTTGGATGATCCCCCTTGTTTTAGGGATCATCAACGAATACATCTTCTCTTGAGTACTTGACGCTAAAAACAACTACAAAAGAACATAACACCTTCTTTTTGAGGCATGATTTATTAAAATATGTCATAATTAAGTGATAACTAAAAATAAACCAAAGAATCAGGTTGTTATTATTCCCGCCATCTCTAAAAAACATAATCTTAGCATGTTTTTTTCAGGGCGGGATATACCATGGCCCTTTACTTTTTATTCAAGACAGGTCAGTGCGGTCGTATTTGCGCTTGCGTAGTGTTCAGGTGGAGTCACTTCCAAATTGGGAATAGTATCAAGCCAAACCATACGTCTTCACACTCGAAGATCTTCATCGAAGCACCTTCATCTCTGGACAAACCAGTCGTTTTTTGGTAACCTTGACGGGAAGCAAGTCCAAGTGGGTATGCTCCATGCAGGAACGGCCCCCGGCCAGGACCTACCTCCGGGCTTGGCGACCAAAAGCCTCCATTTCTTCGTCTCCTCCTCTTCTTCATCCTCCTTTCTCTTGCCGACGCCTCGTTTGAGTGCCTGATGCTGGTGCAGTTGTGGCTCTCCACGGAGTCTCGGAAGACCTCTCCGCGTGATGCCCTTCGGTACCTACTCCGACTACTGACTGTCTTGATGAGCCCCGGTCCCAACAATACCTTCCTCTTGTGGTCGTCCTCTTTGAAAGAAGGGCCATCTTCCAAAACTCCCATCTTTTATTTGAGCGAAAGGGGCGAAGTTCTCGGAGGTGAGGACCGTTTGCATACTGAAGCCAACAACCAATCTGGAATCTCAGATTGGTTGTGAGACGTGGCTTCAAGTTTGAAGTTGCGGCCTGTGTGATTCTATACTCACCATCACAGATTTGGTAACTCTAATACCCATCACTTTGCGTATCTCCACCGTCACCATCCGACTATCGTGACCTTTTGATCTCTTAACGGCTGCATGAGGATTTGATGATACCATCAGTATAATCACCGTCAACACAGTTCCAAAAGGTGCCCGCTTCCGTTACGTCACTGGGCCTCCAAAACAACCAAAGAGGTGGGCCCTTACGCACACGGTATTTTCTGAATCAATTCGAGCCATAACATATGCAGAGCCGTTTCAGTAGTTCCGAATTCGGCTAAGAACTTTCCGGCTAAGAACTTTAATTGGTTCACCAAGAGTATTACCTCCAGTAGGCATTGTGTAGTTGGTATGAGGTCGCTGGAGCTGTAACTTGAGGGATCACTAAAGGCGTATGCTGTACTGACAAGTACTCCATCGTACTCCAATCAAATGTGCAAACATGAGAGGGTCCTGTAGTGACAGAGAGCCGGCGAAAAGCCAGCATAGCCAGTACAGGGATGAATAGCCATGACAAACATACCCAGTAGAGATTGGACAGGAAAGACCGGTGCTCCGCGCGATGCACCAAAATCGCCCAGGATGTCGGCTGATTTGCAAATACTCTTCAAAGTTCAATGCGGGCATTTCTCCTGGTTGCCTCGGTCCAGGAAATGAAAGTCACCCGTATCGTTGCTTTCACGTCTACACGATAACACAATCAGTCCAGAGGTTTTGAAGTGAGGGTTCCCTGATTACTTGCTTTCTAGCCCGAAACTTCTTTGTGTTTCAAGTTAGCTTCGTTGAACCAGCCGTATACGCAAAAGTGTGGGATGTAGAGAAGATAATTCCTGTTCAACGTCGTACATGGGTGTGTTTGGTGGGCCGTAGAGTAACCACGGACTAATGTCCAGTGATGATCCGAGCTCGAATAACACAGCCATGGTATCGTGAAGATAGTTGTGGACTTCTCCATCATCATCATTATTAGATTCCATGAGTATTAGTGGGGCTGGTTCTAGAGGCATCTTTGATGACACTCCAACCTGGGTTTGTATGGGTACTCTTATGAAGTTGGCACGCAGCTTGCCTTTTGTATTTGTGGATCGATATTCACCCATAAATCACCTGATGTATTCTAGTCGTCCTGGAGACCAAAAGATGCACAGTGGCTAACATAGCGCGCTCAGTCTTTGGTCTCCAACATGGGGCACTTGTGTGCCAGCTCAACTGTCTGTTGGGACTTGTGATGTACTCTCCCAAAGTCAGGTACAGTGATTACGTTGTCTTCTAACAACTTCTTTAATTCTGGAACTTCAATTGTCATCCTTTCGTTTCTTGTATTCAAATATGCTAGGCTTATTTCTTTACTTGATTGATTGCCCCCTACCTTTGGGGCGGCAGTCCCTTCCTTAAATAATGCGAAGGGGCCTTCACTAGCCGCAGCCCATTGTAGGACTGCATCATCGTCCTTGCAACCGCTCAATAAAGAGGTAGAGGGAGAGGCATTGTTTAATCCCTGACAACTAAGCTCTTGTGCATAATGTGCACACAGGCTTAAGTTGTCAACCACTTCAACCCTTGCTTCATCTGCATACACTCAGGTGAGCATGCAGTGCCCACAGGTATAAATGTATCTGCTAATGAGAGGGAAGTCTACACTTAGCTTCATGATACCATGGCTGTGTTATTCGAACATAAATCCCCACTGGACATTAGTCCGTGGTTACACTATGGTCCTCCTAATACACCCATGTATGACGTTGAACAGGAATTGTCCTCTTTACAACAGGGCACTCATTCTCACGTTCCAACACTGTCGACGCGGTGGTCCGGCAAAGAGTCTGTGAGGATGTCCGCGGGAATTTACATCGAACATTAAAGCTCACTTAACGAGATGCTTTAGAGGACACAGCTAGGTAAAGACATGGCCGAGAGAAGAGTTCCCACTACTAGAACCTTGGAAACCTATCGGCACCGGAGCCCCCAAACTGTGCAAGTGATATTCCCGCTCAACCGCCAAGCACAAGTTCACACATAGCTAAACAGAGACTATTCCATGGAGCGGCGGAAAAAGTTCAATGAAGCTTGATACACTGAGATTTGTGTATTGACGTTGGTGCATGCAGTGAGGCGATGAATCACCTTACCTGTTACATACTTACCATAGGTTTGGTTGCTAACTTCTGGAGCCGCCTTTGACGCATGCTTTAATTGGAAGTTCAAAAAAATGTAGCGTGAAGGGCAAGAACATGGCGAAGGACACAAATGAGCCTGCTGAACCCCAGGCGCACGTGATATCTGATACAAGTGTTCAATGTATACCTTGCTGAAACCTGAGCCGGGGGATTTTCGGGTTACATACAAGATAAAATTGGCGGGGGTTTCAAACCTTACGCAATTGAAAGTACAAGCGGGACTATGCTTTCGTGGTGCATCTGGGGAAGCCTGCACTACAAGTTTCAGCTCGTTCAAAGGTGCATAGACTAGGTATCAAAGTGGGCAAGGCCAGTTTTATGGGGGGAGGCAGTTTCATCTGACACTAAATCGCATGTAAATTGCACCCACAGGCCACTCTCCTAGTGGGTCGAACACACCATATCCGCAGGAGTACAACATCCGAGAGGCATGCCGATGAGAATACAAGATAACAGTACAGGATAAGGATATTCGGGCCCTTGTTGCAAGCACTGGGCTCAGAAACAATGACCAGATGACATAATGGTCTGAGTAGCCGAGACGAATAAACGGACGAGGCGGTGTCAATGGAGCTTAGCCCTCGGACAATTCCAGTGCTTCAAATCATGGCACTATTTCTATTTCTTGCCGACAGATCTCTAGTAGTAAGACGTCTTCGCCTGTGAGCAAAACGGAGACACTTTTGAGATATTTGAGCCACTTTGAGGCACTTTTGAGTATTTTTAAGCCCTTTAGGGCAGTCTGGAGAAACATGCAAGATATCGGGTTTGGCAAAATATCCAGCACTAAACACATGGATGTCACAGTTTGTTTCAAGTTCGACATGGAACACCATGGCGTGACACGTTGCCTTGAGCATGCATATAACAGTAAAATAATGATCTAGAGTCGAGGAGCCTACATTAGCTTGCCGAAAATATATTCAAGTCGCTTCATAGCCCACATCTCATTGGCTTCTTTCCGGCTCTTTATAATAGATCCATAGTAAAACCCCATACTTCGAGCAACTAGTTCGCAGTCGTCTTCCAAAGGAATAATGAATCTTCTCCCGATTTGACTACAACACATCACCTTTGATGTGGCCAACCCTGCACAGTGGTACTGTGGGGTGCCCACAATTCATATGGCTCATCTCTAGCCAGTCGGTTCGCATTCTGCTCTTCCAGTTGCCTCTGCTGGTCCTTGTTGCTCAAGATCTTCCTTCCTTGGAATTATTGTTTTCCCTCACATCACAGTCTTCATCGGTGCATGTTTTATCATCAAATCTGCTCACCTCATTGCTTTCCTTCTGGGGCGCATCAACGGGGTCTTTCATCAGGCCCGTTTTTCGGTCATATTCCCGAAGATAAATCTCCGCTTCGAAACACGTACCGAATCCGTTTTGACTGCTTTCGGTAATGTCGTGAGTCGAAGAGTCCCCAAAAGAGCACGAATAAAAGACTCTGTTTTGAAGCTTTCCGTCTTGGTCCAAATCCAATTTCATTTTCTCGCTATTACTCTCTTTACCGAAACCAAATCGGCCTGAAAAAAGGGTTGCGTAGCCCTTAAGAATTGTATTCAGCGGACTTGCGTAATTGTCATTCAAGGAGAACTCCACGGGTGCAACGGCGTTTCCATAGCTTAACTGACTATAAGAGTAGCCTCGGTCGACGCTAGAGAGGGGATAGTAGCTATCATCAACCTTTGCAAAAAAAACAAGTGGATATTCCGTCGCATCAGGCACGTAAACTTCGCTTTTAGTTGAAAAGTCCTTCAGGTATGAACCAACTTCTCCTTGGTATACACCTGCTCCGTTCTTGTCATAAGGGAGAAGGTACACATAGAGATATTCACACTTGTCATTTGTGGTTATGTTGAGCATAGGGCTTTCAGGATCCCCGCAAGCATACAAATACGGCTTTGTGATCATCATATCTTGGTCAAATTCGAATGATCCGGGAGTGATTGATGTTGAGTAGACGAGATTGCCCTGGTCAACCCCTAAATATCTTGTTCCAGCGCCACCTTTGATGTAAATGAAAGGATCCTCTCTGTAAAAGGGAACAGGGGAGAGGGCCGAACGTCCAAACAGAAGCGTTGTGCCATCTGATGAAGGAAAGACGCCCTTGAAAAGTCCACGGTGATACACAAAGAGTGCACGAGGGACATCATCATAGTCATAGTAGGGGCTGATTGCCTCTTTCTTTATGGCGGCACCCGTCTCGCTATCAAAGCCCAAGAGGTACACTTCCGTGCGGACGCACCCTCCCACGTTTCTGGTGGTGATCCGGTCACCGCGATCACGCCCCGAAGGACAGCGGTAAAACTCCTTGTTTATTTTGTTATGCTGATCTAAAGTCAACCGAGTCTCGGCAACACTAGGGCCATGGGCCAAATTGGGTCCCCAGAACCCCACATTTCCACTATCAGTGGTTGCGTGGTTGTCGAGGAAAAGCACTTGAGATGGGCGTTCAGCGGAAGTGGAAAAGATAAGAATGGAACTCGATTGTGGGGCGTCGTTTTCGAATCTGAGCGGCGCATAATTGTCGTCGATCTTGGCGAATAGTCCCAATCGTTTGATGGTGCTTGCCCAGGCAGAGGCAACGACGAAAGCTGTAGCAACTAAGTTGGCTTGTTTCATGACAGTTTGAAGTGGCGTTGAACAGGCGGCAGCCCGGGCGCCTTTTATGCTTTTTCCCGGATTCAAGAAAACTCTCTCATAGCCCGGCCACACCTGCATTTCTGCATGTGGATAAACTGCGAGTTATTTTTGGATTGAATTGGGTGGTGCACCGACATATGGCTGGCTTCCGGCCGGCTGTACCTGCCGGAGCATCAATGAACCCCGCCACCGCATGACCACGTTTCTACAAATCAAACAATCACCGCTTAAGATGGTGCATTTCGCAACAACAATGGGGAGCCGCATATTCACCCGACGCATCGGAAATCCAAGCCCGATTATTCTTTTAAGCCCTTTCTGGTCGCATTGTATCAAAGCATTGTCTCTATTTTTCTTGGCCTTGAAGAGCCAGTTTTACCTCTGAATGTACACCGCGTACAATCATGACTGCGCTAGCGGTACCCACACGGGGACAATGTGAGTTAGCGGGATATGCGGGTGTTCACCGTGGGCAGGAGGTATACACTTTGATTCAATTGGGAGCAAATAGGCTCATCCGCTCAGTCCCGTTCACCGAGGCGAATCAATACGTTGCATGACGGTCCGAATTGGGCGGCCGATCTAAGGCCACATCGTTAGAGAAAAGCCCGAGAAAAAATGTAAAAGCAAAACAAATAATGCAACCCAAAGTATACAGGCATGGCGGTTGATGCTGGAAAAAACGTGGGTCCTGTTGGGGGCTGGAGACCGCGAGCGTGCTTCATCCACGGCGCCGGGCTCGAGTGCCGTGAGCGAGGCGTCCCCACTGCCGGTCTGACCCTCACTTAGCAACCAGGCAGTCCCACCAGCCCCGGCTCAGTAATGCGGGCAGGGGCACTCGGCACATGAGCTGCCGAGTGCTGGTGCAGTCCGATGCAGGAAGACAATGGGCGAGGATCAGACAAGTGATCGACTACGCGACTCTCATTGTTCAGACTTGTAGCATCCTGATGGAGCAATGCTATGGATCATGCCATGGACACTGGAAAAGGGCAAGGAAGTGGCTGAGTCGACTGAGGCTCGACTATGGAGAAGGCCCTTCAGCGAGATAACGTCCTTCAGCGAGATAACGTCCTTCAGCGAGATAACGTCCTTCAGCGAGATAACGTTTCGGCAAGATTAGGGCAGACAGGTGCACATAGGAATGGCTGGACCGTCCAAGATTCCCTCCTCTACTGCACACTTTGGGAACTCTGGTGTCGCTTTGCGGACCGTTACGGCCGGGAACTTAATCCTCGTGCCTATGCAAGAAGAGCGGCCCGGCGCCCCATCTGAGAAAGTGAGCAGTGCTTAACCTTAGTGAAATGCCGTGGTTTCCATCACTTAAACTTTGGAACAGGCGAACGTAGTGTTGTTCATGCGCACCTCAAAAATCACATCTGGAGACAAACCTATTCAAATTTGCTCTCACTGTGTCCGGCCCACCATGGGGAGTGCACCACCAGTAGATACACAGCGTGCATGAAGAGTGGCGTGCTCACTTCGCCAGTTCACCTTCGAAGCTTAGACACGGACCAGTGCAGCGAATCGGATGCAACATGGGAGCTCCGTGGATGCAACATGGGAGCTCCCGGGATGCAACCTTTGTCAAAAACTAGGCTGATGAGACGTTCCACGAAACGCCGAGCGTGACGCGGCCTTGGCCACTTATCCTTGCTGTGTGGATGATCCTCGTCTTAGAGATTGTGAACGAATAAACCTTAATTGCATAAGTACTCGTTGAAAGCCACGGCGCCAAGTCACTCCACTGGAACGGTTTGAAATTTGAAAGATTATCAAAGCAGGCCAAAAGAAAATGAAGGCGCAGTGTGAAGCGAATAATAGCTGCATGAATGGGCACGCGGCCATATATTCCGCTATTTTTACGCTATTTTTCCGCCAAGCCACCCTTCGACTTTAGATCTCCACTCCACTGAATTCCTGCAAAACACAGTACGCCGTATTAGCCTAGCCAATATTAGTGTTTATACCAGCAGTCTTTCTGATTCTGCTTGCGAAACCACTTCGGAACGCAGGTGGATATTCTTGCTGCCGAGACGCTTCAAAGTGTAGTTTGACCACGAGGCGCTCGGCTTGTGGGTCTCCATGGAAATACCGCTCACTGTATCATTTACTGTGGCAACTTGGATGCGGAACTTGGGTGGCATATCTTGGATGGTCAGCTTTCTCCTTTCCTGTTATTCCCAATGCGAGCCGCCCTCATAATCTTCGGACTCTGAGGGGTCTTGTCCCACATTTTATACCTTCCTTGTAATTATTCTTTAAGGTTCTTGGGAGGCCTGATTTTGTCTTAGCTGCTCGATTCTGGCATCCACAACACCATTCCTGGTAACTCTTTCGTGACACGGAGGGGAAACGCTCAAATTAAAAAGCTCCTTTGAAATGGTCGCTCATCATTATTTAGCCGCAACTGGGGGAAGTTTAAATGAGATCCCACCAGAACCTTAAAATGATGGAGTCATTTTTGTAGAGTTGCAAGTGATGGCCGAGTGCCGTAGTGAATCCGGCTGATGGCGAGGTTGATAGTGTTGTTGGTAGCGCTAAGGATAGGGGCGCTCCTCGTGCGAATTGGGCACTCTCTCGGTGGAATAGATGAGCATGTTGCAGACAATATGGAAGGGCACGTTTAGGTGAAAACATACAGCCCCCACCGGCGCACCCGTGCACGCCGTCGCCGCGTTTCGCGCACCGCCCCGGTTAGGCATGTGCAAACCAGTGCCAAGCTCGTTGGGCCTTATAAGCAGTCTGCCGCCGGTAGGCTGCAACGCGGGAGTAGTGCTGCGGTTGGCGTGTGCATAGAAAAAGCCAAGAGTCCTAGTATGTGGGGCTATATGCAGACCGCCGCGCTATATGCCGGCTACCGCGCCTCGTGTGGGCTAAAAAAACATCTCTACTCCTGAACTTCCCCAACCCTCCGGTGTTTTATAGCAGAAACCTGTGCCATTGCTCTCGACCGGATTCCACTTATCCCTTGCCTTTGGTTTAGATCCTGCTTTGTCTGGGGCCGATCGTTGTTGCTATCTTGGGTTGATTGCCGTCTCTATCTTGGGTTGATTGCCGCCCTCATCTTGTTTGATTGCCGTCTCCATCTTGCTTGATTGCCGCCTCCGTCTTGGTTGAGTGCCGCGCCCGTCTTTTGCTGAGCTCAGTTTCTGCCTTTATTGCTTGATTGTTGTGCCCTGTTAAACCGCTGCTTCTAGCTCTTCACTTGGCTGCTAGTCTGCATTTCCTGGACTGTTTGCTCCATTTTGACCTGTCATCTGGCGTGCTGGGCCTCTTACCTAACGTCTCTCTCCCTGATCTCACACCGTCATGAAAATCCTGACCTTCTTACCAATCCTTTTTGCCTTAAGCTTCTCAAATGCCCAACAGTACCTTCAGGCAAACTCGTTATTGACCTGCATGGACAAATCGCAGTTCTGGGCGTCCAATCTTGACGTCAGGTTCCTTCCCAACAACAACTCTGTTTCTTTCGACATCAAAGCTATCTCCAACATCAACAATGTCAAAGTGGGCCTCAATATCGAGTTGATTGCCTACGGACTTAGCGTGATTCAGAAGACCATCGAGCTCTGTGACTTCGACTTCACCGAGCTTTGCCCCTTGACCTCGGGCCACTTGGATTTCAAGATCGAGCACACCATTTCCGATGATATTATCAAGCAGATCCCGGGCGTTGCATACACCGTTCCTGATTTGGACGCACGCGTGCGGCTTGTCATGTTCAATACTGACACCAATGAGGACTTGGCGTGTGTCGAGGCTCTGGTCAAAAACGGAAAAACCGTGCAAACCAAGTATGCGGCGTGGCCTATTGCTGCCATCTCCGGATTGGGTTTGGTAACCTCGGGTATTGTATCTGTGATCGGTCACTCCTCCACGGCGGCCCACATCTCCTCTAACTCCATGTCCTTGTTCGTGTACTTCCAGTCGTTGGCAATCACGTCTATGTTGGCAGTGGCTCGAGTGCCTCCCATTGCTGCTGCTTGGTCGCAGAACTTTCAGTGGTCGTTGGGTGTGATCCGCGTGGCTTTTGTGCAAAGAATTGCCAACTGGTACTTGCAAGCAACGGGAGGCGACCCAACAAGCATTTTGGCCAACCTGCAGCTTTCGGTGTCCGTGCAAAAAGTCAAGCGCAGTCTTGGATTCTTGTCTAATGTGTTTGGCTTCGCTGCAAAGCCCGCGCTTGTGTCCCATCTCGCGAAAAGAGTGAGTATTGCCGTGGACAACGATGACTTCTTGCAGAATGATAACTTGAATCTGACCTTGTACACCACCAATGAAAAGGAGGCTGCTGACGGTACGAGGATTCTTATCTTACGTGGAATTCAAAGAATTGCGTACCTTGCCAGGATCGAAATCACCGACCTATTCATGACATCCATCATGTTCTTACTTTTCTTCACGTTTGTCGTTGTTGTGTGCATGACCTTTTTCAAAGCCTTGGTGGAGATATGCATTCGGTCCAACATCATGAATTCTGGCAAGTTCAATGAGTACAGACAGCATTGGCTGAGCATTATTAAGGGCGCTCTTTACAGGCTTCTTGTCGTGGCATTGCCGCAACTTGTGGTCTTCTCCTTGTGGGAATTCACCACGCACGACTCGCCAGCCATCGTCGTGGTTGCCGTTTTTTTGATCATCGTGGCCGTGGGATTGTTGGGCTACTCTGCAATGCGTGTGCTTCTCATGGGCCGTCGTTCTGTGAGGGATCATAAGAATCCAGCCTACCTCTTGTATGGAGATGGCGTTTTCTTGAACAAATTCGGCTTCATCTATGTGCAGTACCGGGCCCATTGCTACTATTTCGTGGTGGTTTCGTTGACCTATGTGATCTCGAAGTGCTTGTTTGTGGCAGTTTTGCAGCAGCATGGTAAGGCGCTGTCTGTGATTGTCTTCGTCATCGAGATCGTGTACTGCGTGATCCTTTGCTGGAAAAGACCTTTTATGGACAAAAGAACCAATGCGTTCAATATCACTATTGCAGTCATTAACACCATCAACGCTTTGTTCTTCATGTTCTTCTCCTCTGTCTTCAAACAGCCGCAGGTGGTTTCGTCGGTGATGGCGGTGGTCTACTTTGTGTTGAACGCAGCTTTTGCATTGTTTTTGCTCATCTTCACCATCGTTACGTGTGTGTTGGCGTTGGTGTACAAGAATCCCGACGCGCGCTACCAGCCCATGAAGGACGACCGTGTGTCGTTTTTGCCCCGCTTGGGTGGAAAGAAAAAGAATGTCCAAGGCGCAGACGACATTGAGTTGGCCGCTTTGGGTGCCAGTGCCATGAAGGGCCATGAAAACGTCAAGGCCGCTCGCTATGCTGATTCTGACTCTATTGATGACGACTCGTCTCACAACTACAAAGGATACCAGGGTGCATACAACAACGGAGAGTTTGCCAAGACCTCCGTCTTGGACTCCGATGAGGTCCAGCAACCAGCATCGACCATTGTGGGAAACTCCACTAATGCATACCAAAACTTCAAGAACATGCAGAGTGACAGACACGGAGGAGCTTATTATGACTCCAGCAGTGGCGCCTCCCGGAGAGACTATCTCTAGTCGACTGTATGTGCGGGGGACAGCCCCACGTGACCAGGCCACCTAGAATATCCTTCAGCGAGCGACGAGCTTCTTTATGAGCTTTTGGTACCTGACCCCTACTGGAAACGCATTTGTGGTCCACTCCATTTCGCCGTTTGCCCTGACTCACTTGCTGCATTGCGACTAAATATCTTTTCTGCACGCTTTTTCAAATCAATGCCTAACCGCCGAGGAGTCCTGGGCAATTAAAGAGAAACAGACAAGACGCTCGTATAAAATGTGGAATTTCGTGGCCAACAGTGTCGCCTTGTGCGGGGTATCATTCGTGATAAGTGGAACTTGCTTATACATCGTGGAACAGAAGCTTGGAATGTGAAGGATTCGTGGGTGATGCTTGGGCTGATAATTCATAGTGTGATAACTTGACTGTGCACCTTTGAATGGAAGTACTGTTGATTCTCGTGGTACTGAAGGTGAGATGGATCGAACAACTCTTGAAGCTTTTGACCTCTCAGATCTGGAGCGAGAGATGCATCTTGACCAAAGTTTGGGGACCAGATGACCCCAAGCCAGATGGTTGTGGAGGTTGGCAATTGTCACCACTATTGATATTGTGAGTTCCAAATGCGCCTGAAGAGCTCTGGAATTTACTTGTTTCAATACAAGCGCCAGGTCCATCACGGGTAGTGCGCTACTGATGGATGAGAGCGATTCTAGTCGGAATCGCCTCAAACCCCAGAAGGCCCAGGAGCCCCACGTCCGAACACTTGTTTTCGAGGTGTCTCTTGGAGACGTGCGGTCATGGTCTATCGGGACGCGTGTACCAAAACTCCTATTGGGCCTTGTCTGGCAGGCATGGCCAAAACGCCTCGGCACAATCTTTCGGTGTTCCCTTACAATCCTGAATGCTTTCGTTGTATTTTCTTGTTCCAGGAGTCGTCAATGAATGCATCTTCGGTGACCACTAAACGTTACCATGGAACTAACCAACAATGGAGAGTACTGATGGACCGCGGGCTTCTGCATTTTCGAAACTGGTTTGAAGGGATGACTGGCATAGGTTGTTCCTTGGAAAGAGATAAGCATTGTCATGAGAGGGGTAATCAGTAGTGAATGCATTGCTTTGAGCAAGCGGAATGCAACTTCATGGGATTCCTTCATAGCCTTCCAATAAATGAATTTGGCTTTACCATGCTGCCGCCATTCCTACTTTGTAAAGGCATCAACCACTATACGGATCCTCGGGATGAGACGGTCCATATAAGTCTCCACTTTTACCATGACTTTTTCTCACTCTTTACATTCTATCCATTTCTGGCTGCTTGGGTCCATACTCACCTAGAACACATCTCAAATAGCATATTAGTCACTGCCATCATCTGAATTGAATGAAAGGGAGCATAAGAAAGCTGAAAAGGGACTGTTCTTGTTCTCGCGGGTCCGACGGTCTTCAGGGACTTGGCTAGCCCAGAACTATTTATTATTATCTCCTTATTATTATCTCCTTTTTAATTTATTAATATTAGCTAATAGTACACGTTTATTATTATTTCCTCAGTTAATGATTTCTTAGCTTTACACTTGAATCCCAGAGTTCATTATAATTATTAATTGGTTATTTACAAAATTAATACAAAACTAAATACTACATGAGGAATGTTGGGAAACTTATGTTTGCAGCAAATTTTGCCAGACCTGACATTTCTTACCCGGCTCTGAATTTAGCAAGGTATTTGAATGAAGCCAAGGCAAAACATATGAAAGCAGCACACTTGACAGTGAGATAATTGTTACAGACTCCATCGAAAGGAACCAAGTTCCTGAAGACCAGTCAAGAAGAAATGATGTTGAAGTGTTTGTGGATGCAGATCTAGGAACAAATTCTGAAACGAGAAATTCACAGAGAGGGCATGTACATGGGAAGACCACTCTCAAGGTCATCGAAATAAGACGATTGCGACGTCAGCCAGCGAGGCTGAACTCTTTGGACTATTTGAAGGAAGTCACGAAGCAGTTTGGTTGCGTAATTTCATGAAGGAACTGTTCAAGCAAAGGAATAGCACGATACTGATCTGGTGTGACAGTCAGAACATAGTCGAACAAGTGGCTACTGAAGGTTTCAAGAAGGGAAGCATGCCGAGATCAAGTATTACGCGGTTATCCAAAACAAGCGAAAGGGGTTGATAGATGTGAGGTATTTCAACACGAAAAGGAACTTGGCGGAGATACCAAGTGTCTAGACAACTACACATGGAACTGAACTCGAAGATCTTACTTCTATCTCAAGATCAACATCTTGAGGTTTAGCCCGAGAGCTAAAATACCTATGCTCTGCTGGTCATCTGTGCCTACCTTGGCCCCAGCGAGCATCGTGCAGGGCTCATAACCTGTAGATTGGATAGTTCCTGTTCTGCATTATACATGGGTGTGTCTGGAGGACCGTAGAGTAACCATGGACT